>JAAOAJ010000077.1:0-42118 GCA_013781345.1 Fusarium coicis | reverse complement strand
ACTATAGATAGAGAAGTAGATATAAAGAACGAAAGTAACTGTGGTTAAACACATAATAAAAAAACATATGTCTCATCCCTTTATGCAATCGGAGTAGCCTTGACAGGAGGGCAGATCTTGTTGATCGCATTGCTATTGCACTCGGGTGAGTCATTGTGGTCGACGAAAAACGCCTCGAGATCAAAGAAGCAAACAGGAATGCCTTTAAAGCCCAGATTATCCACGACGAGCTCCTTGTTGGCGCTGAGAGCACAGTCGAGAACAGCACGATAGTACGAATCGCGGTTTCCAAGGTTATACTTGGCCATGTTCGTATAGACATCCTCTTCGGCCTCGTCCCACGACTCACCCCAGTTACCACCGAAAGGCTTGTAGCGCATAACATAGAAGCAGTACTCCTCTCCATCTCGAAGAGCCATCCATTGGCGGCCGGTAGCATAACCACAGTCCTCTCGGCTGTGAACCCGCTTGTCAGCGATGAGGCGTAGGTTGGCAGCCTTCATGACGTTACTCGCGATCTTGGGCTTGATGCTCTCAGTGATGGCCTTGATGGCATCCTCCACGGCGATGCTGTTCTCGTTAAGGAGGAACCAGCCTGTGCTGAAGAACTTGGCAACGGGGGACTTGTACCAGTCGTCGTTGGGCTTCGGGTTGGGCAGGGCTTTGAAATCGTCGACGCTGTTGGCGCTGCCGACGGCAAGTCTGAGAGTCTCGTCGATTTGGTTGGAGGAAGCGACGAATAGATCGACAAGGGCACCGGAGATGGTGGATGTGTTGATGTCTTCTGGGGCGATCTTGTCGGCCACAGCACCAAAGATGCCACCCAAGATGCCAGAAGCACTCGCTATGTAGGGTCCCTGTTACAGTTAGTACTGACTCCACAGCTTAATATTCATCGAGTCGACATACAGCGACAGGGACGTTACCCCCCAGGGTTCCGCCAAAACCAACAGCTGCGGCAAGCCACTTCAAGACATCAGAGGTCTGATCTTCGGCTCCTTGAAAGTCTTCGACCATGCTGGGAATGAGGAATCCAGAAACCATGGTCTCGGAAGTGAGTTTTTCTTTGAGCATCCTCAACTTGGCCTGCATGCCTTCGACAGCTTCGAAGATCCAGTATGACGTCTTTCCAAGGATGTTCTCATTGCCATCCTTGTCAACGCCGTACTTGTTGAACTGGTCCTCACAAGTCATGCCACCGAGAGGACTGCAGTTGCCTTCAGCAGTGCCGCAGCCACCAACGGTTGGACCTCCACTCACGCCCCCAACGACTTTGTCTTCGAGGTTCAGCAACCAGTTAAGCTCATGCTCTGCTATTGTCAGCCTGGATGAAAGTGGTACATCAGAGGAGTTGACACGTACCCCAGCTTTGAGCGATGAAAACGTCGAGTTCATTGCCAGCGCTGGTGTCTGCCCAGACCTTGGCAGCACCGTCAGGATCCCGGAGAAGAGCCGCTTGGTTATCGCACAGGGTTTCAGCCTTGTCCCAAACGTGGGTATTCTCGTCTTGTCGTTTTTGAAGAGGAGAGGCGTTTATAGTAGCCGTGATGGCCAAGAGAGTGATGGCAGACTTCATTGCGCTGAACAAAGGATGAAGATGTTTTAACTGGTAGAAGTTGAATGAGTGAGTGAATGAGTGAATGACGGTTTTCGTTCGGGATTCGAAGAACGCTTTATATCTATTTCTCTCTGTGACGGCCGAAATTGCAGCATCATGCTAGCCCTGGCATACACCAAATATGCCTTGCAGGATCATACAAGTGCGGTATGAAGCTCTGGGTAACAATGCATCGATTGCCATTAGCGGGACGTTTAGATAAGACGCGGTTAGATAAGGTGTAATCCACTGTGCATGGGTGGGTAAGGCTGTTCGGCTATGATCAGCGATGGCGATAATCTCATTAAGATTTGCCACGCTGATCTGTTTGATCTGAAGGATTTGCACAGCCTCAGCCGTCCAAGACAATTAAGGATACGAGCTTGGACAATGTGGTATTCGCATTTTACGCTTAGATTAACCTTAACTATTCATTGGCTCGCGCTTGTGGATGAAACATGCCGCCGTAGACCATCCTATCACGACATCACAATGCTCAGCCCAAGCCGTCTCTGGTTACGCTGCTGACAGCCCACGGCCGGGCTTTTTGTTAGCGCCTCATCCTGTTGATATTTTAAGCGTGCGGCTGACACGACCTGCCCGAGTTGATACTACACATTCGGCAGTTGAGATGAATGTTTCTTGCTCACGATGATTGGCTTCAATTTAAGATCTACAGGGGCAGTGCAATATATGCTGCCTAAAAGAGGTGACCTATTGCATGGGTAACTATATAAAAGACTTTTATGTCGCGTAGATAGCCAGAGCGGCTAGAAATAAGGCTAGGGAAAGCCTTTACTTAGCTATTAAAGTATAGAGTCTTGATTTTTTAAGAGCTTTAGCTTAAATAATATTTAATTAAAGCTTAAGGACTAAGTTATAGCTAAGGACTTCTATAAAGTAAAGCTATAATAAATATAAGAATATATTTTATTTACTTTAAGCTCAAATAGATATATCTTTATAGTATATCTACTTTAGATAATTCGTCAAATCTATAAAAACAATCGCGCCTGACTGATTCCAAAGACGTTACTAATGACATGTAACGTCTCTACCGCCACATTCCTATGACACGCCAAGCTCCATTTGCAACTGAGCAGCATTTGTAATGGCCAGATGAGAGCAAACCCTCCAAGAACTCGTTGACTTCGCTGCGTGCTCGGTCGGCCTCTTGTATCAATTTGCTGAAGGTGAAATGGAACGCTCGCTACTATCTCCGAAATCATGCTGTTGATGATCTGCGCCGAGTTGGCTTTCAAGGCATCCAGGTTTCGACCCGGTATCGATATCTGATGCGATTTTCCGTGGTCAACAAGGCTGATCATCATGCTGTGTAGTGTAATGCGTGAGACTCGCCAGTAGTTCCAAACCTTGGAGACTTGGATGTCGGAGTAGTAGCTTGCCTGCGTCTCTTCACCGTTTGGTGTACGTAACGTCGTCTTCATTTGAACCCACCTTGGCTCGCAGTGCGTCTGCCAGTCCGCAATTCTCGCCTCTAGGCTAATCATATCCTCAATCAGGTGGTCTAAAGAATGGATCAGGCTCGATATTCCGTGTATGCCATGTGTAAGAAGGCGGATAGCGCGATTCCGTAGTCTTCCGACTTCAAGACTCAAAGCCGCCATCCTGGCTGCTGGTGTCTGGGAAGTCAGCATCCATAGCCACTTGTGAATAGCCTCATTTCCAAGAGTGCCTCCATCAACAGGGAGCCCCTGCATGAGCCACGGCTGTGCTTGAATGACAACAGAATGCGCCAAGTCATGTGTGCGGCCT
The DNA here is from genome assembly GCA_013781345.1 of Fusarium coicis. Classification (NCBI taxonomy): domain Eukaryota; kingdom Fungi; phylum Ascomycota; class Sordariomycetes; order Hypocreales; family Nectriaceae; genus Fusarium; species Fusarium coicis. The sequence continues at coordinate 38,745 of JAAOAJ010000077.1, read as the reverse complement.
GTCCTGAATCCCTTCGCCTCGCGCATTTTTACTAGCTGCGCACATGCATTTAAATGTGACATACTCGGGACGCTACTATGCCCGGTTAGATGATCCAGGACGTGCAGCAATAAAACACAGGCAAGCGTCTCGTCTTCCAGGCATCTCTTGGGGTGAGCTATTGAGCCGTTGACAGCCTGCAGTGCTGCTCCGTACGTGCGCCTAGCTTTCTGCAGCATGCTGGCATCTTTGGACTGGTTGGCAGCCACAAACAACGATACCGCAGAGATGGTGACTCTTATGCAACTGTCGGGAGGTGCTTGGTAGTGAAGCTGTGGTAAGTGCGAGTACCAACCCACGGGCATCAAGATTTGATCGAAGAAGAACTGGGTCAAGGCCGTATCCCAAGACTGGGCAACATATGGTGCTAATTCTAAGTCCAGGCTTTCGTTGGCGCTTCTGTTGCAGTTGAGATTCCTTTCCTCCGGAAGCGACGGGACAAGCTGAAGGCCGCGGGGGAGACGTTGATCAACTGCGGCAAAGTGTTCTCTACATCCTATTAATCCCTCATCCATACACATTGCATCAGTAAATAATGGGGCACTCACGCCTTTGCCCTCACCTTGCTAGTCTCATGGCGAAACCGAACATCCTGCGGTTGTGGGTAGCCAGGACAAGTCGTGCCATACTTAACACATCTTTGGCACTGCGGCTTCGCCCTATCGCACTTTGATCTTTCAGCATTGAAAACAACAATCATGCTGCCGCAACCGAGTTTTACAGACCTTGATTCTGCGACAACGGCATCTTTCGCAGCCCAAGTAGACCCCCCCTGGATTCGGCATACTTGTGTCTAGCCAGGGTCAGGTCAGTCTGTCACAGTTTTTCACACGACCTCCGGTGGCACCCGAATGCTATGGCCGATGCGATGCGTAGCTGACTCTGCTTTTTAATGGGGCAAGGATTGTGATTAATGGAGAAAAGTCGAACGAAAGGATGATTTGATGGCGTTGCCTTGGAACGTTGCCAAAAGTGGCCATGCCAGGAGAGGCTAGCGTACCGAGCACTTCACTACATGCATATCCCACTTGGCCGAGAAACTACAGTATCACAACCTTCAACCGCATCAAGGATAATGCATTTGACAAATCATTACGTTAGTCACACTACCCCTCCCTAAGAAGGGTATATATACCTTGCTGCCCCCCAACAGTCTTCAATCTGTCTCAAGATCTTAAGCACTTCACCGCCAAATCCAGGCTGAGATCACTATGCAGAGAGCCGAGCCGTTTAAGATCGATCATTGGAGTCAGTAAATCTAACTTGAAGTGTCTTTTTACTGACAACTAACTAACCTTCTTCCTGGTTCTCAGTGGAGAAGTATGGGGTTCGTCAGCCCTTCAGACAAGACCACCTTCTATGTATCTGAGACTAATGAGCACTCTTATATAGCCAGGAGCGAGAATCTGCCTCTATGGTAAGACTGCAAAGAGAATACAGTATCTGTGTGGTACTGACGCGTATATGGACTTTCAGACTCATTCGTGTCTGCACTCTCATTGAACGAGTTGCATCAACTGGCTCCGGATGCTAGCCATGCAACCCTAGATCCAAACCTGAAGCTTACCTACGGCACGCTGCAGGGTTCTTTGCGCCTTCGAGAGCGAATTGCCAAGATTCACTCCTCGCCCAAAGCCCCATTAACAGCTGCTAATGTGGTTATAACACCGGGTGCCATTATGGCAAACTATCTCGTTTTGGCTGCAATTTGTGGCCCTGATGACCATATAGTCTGCCAGTACCCCACGTATGGGCAGCTATATCTTTTGCCAAGGTATAATGGAGTTGATGTTAGCCTGTGGGCTATGAATGAGAATGATAATTGGTCCTCTGATGTGGCAGAACTTGCTAGTATGATTAAGCCTAATACTAAGGCTATTATTGTTAAGTGAGCTCTCTTTATATCCGTATTGAATACCAGGGTGGAATTGACAAGACAATAGTAACCCAAATAATCCTACCGGGGCTGTCATTTCTAAGAATAAACTGGAGGAGATCTTGGCCCTCGCCCGAGAGCGAGGCATCGTAGTCTTCTCTGATGAAGTTTACAGCCCTCTATTCCACACGAGCAACCGCCCGCCGCCTCTAGTCTCTTTGGGCTATAGCCATGCCATCTCAACTGGTTCTGTCTCTAAGGCCCACGGCTTACCTGGGCTCAGAGTAGGCTGGGTAGTATCGCAAAATGCAGAAATCTTGCAACGGATTACAACGCTCCGAGACTATACGACTACGAGCGTGTCGCAACTTGATGATAGTGTTGCTGCATTTTTGTTGAGCGAGGAGGTACTACCCGGTTTAATGGAACGAAACATGAAGACCTGCGCCGAAAGTATAGTCATACTCGACGGGCTCATCAAGCGCAATGCCCGGCGATGCCGATGGGCTCAGCCGGATGGGGCAGCGACGGCCTTTGTTCAGATTTTGAATGAGGACGGATCAGCGGCGGATGACGTCGCGTTCAGCAAACAGTTAGCAGAGCAAGAAGGCATCGTCGTTCTGCCCGGAGGACATTGTTTCGGTGAAGCAGGAGTAAATGGTTTGAAAGGGTACATTAGACTCCCACTGGGCCAGCCAAGGCTATTGGACGCTGCATTGGAGACGCTGGAGAAGTTCATCCATAAGCAGACACACTTCTAGTATCCATCTATATATTTTACACTTATTGTGTCTACCATTCCTCTACTAAAAGCGTATCTCACCCATTTTCCATCTCACTCAGCCCCACTGTCGCTATGAACAACGACCTTCTCTGCATCCTTCCCAGCAGCCATCTCCTCAAAATAAGACTCATCCTTCTTCTCACGGCTGACATAACCAGGCGGCGTCCACTTCGCGCTCTCCCATGCCTTGAGGTCAGGCAGACAGTACATCATGTCGATATGCTCGAGACTCAAAGTCTTTGACTCGTATAGGAAGAAGTATATGATGACAGTGCCAATCAGATTCATGCCGGCGAACACATAGCCAAAGGCGTAAGAGATACCGGCGTCGGCGAAGGGAGTGAGGAAGCTGATGAGGACTGATGCACGTTAGTATCAGCACGCTAGGTTTATGATGGGGCACTTACAGTTTGCAAGCCAGTTGCTTGAAGTAGCCAACGCAGCTTGTTTGGCACGAGTGCGTAAGGGAAAGACTTCTCCAACAACGACCCAGCCGAGTGGACCCCAACTGACAGCGAAGGAGGCGATGAACATGCAAGCGGAAATAATCATGACGATGCCGCTGGTACTGCTGCCCTCAGGGTCAATGGCTGTTCCGACAGATGCAAAGATGAGAAGCCAAGCTGTCTGCCACAAGCCGCCGATGATGAGGGGCCAGCGACGACCGAACTTCTCTGCAGAGTAGATTCCGAAGAAGGTCATTCCGACGTTGATTGCGCCGAGGATTAGTTGGACGAGGATGGGGTCGTCAATGCCAGCAGACTCAAAGATAGTGGCTCCGTAGTACTGATGTCATGTTAGTCTCTGTCGCTCAGTGGCAGTGGTTGGCTTACGAAGAAATAGTTGGCGCCAGTCCACTGCTGGAAGAACTGCACGGCCATTCCAAGGAGTGTTCGGTACAGCACCTTCGGTCCCTTGTTGCGCACACCAAAACATTCCAACCAACTTCCCTGCCCAACCTTTCGCTCCTCCTCAAGCAGAATCCTCATCTCCTGAATATTATCCTCAACAATTGGATTTTTCACATCACTCATCATTCCCCTCAATCTGGCGAGCGATGTCCTCACACCATCCCAATCCTCTCTCATGGCAAGCCATCTAGGTGACTCAGGGCAAGCCAAAACCCCAAGGCCAAGAGGAATCGAGAATACCATCTCAATGGCGATAACAATTCTCCATGACGCATCACTGTCTTCAATCTCACGCACGCCATAGTTGACGATGTTTGAGATGAGAATGCCGAAGCAGATCATGAGTTGATATGACGACACGACAGCGCCGCGGATTTCACGCGGTGCACACTCACTCTGGAACATGGGGACGCCGATGGACAAGGCGCCGACACCAAGACCGGCGATGAGACGGCCTATCATCATGTGAACCCATGAGTACATGGCTGTAATTTGGATGACGTTGCCGAGGAGGAACATGACGACGAAGATGGTAAGACTCCATCTTCTGCCGTACCAATCTGCCGTGCTGAGTTGCAATGTTAGTAGAGAGTTACGCCAATTGAGATGAGAGACTTACTAAGATCCTGACAAGGCTCCAATGAGACATCCGATACTCATAAGAGAGACGAGGATACCTTGGATGGTGGGGACCCAGTATTTGGTACCATCATCGTCTGTTTGAGCGAAACGATCGACGTAGTCTCTGAAGAGAAGCATAGCCGAGATTTGACCTGTTTCACGTCAGACTCGGTAAGGCAAGGGGATTGAGGTGTCGCTCACCAGTATCATAGCCAAACAGAAAGCCTCCCAGAGAGGTGATGAGGGCCAATACTAGAGCCTCAGCTCCGCAGGCTGCCCCGTTGACAGTGAGAGATCTAGTCTTATTAGCTTCATTTGAACGCCAGAAAGTCATACAGATGGAGGATCACATACTTGTTCCCAAGCATATTGCCAGTCAATGTCTTATAAACCCAAAGCTCTTTGATCTGCTCCTTCTTCAGGGCGGTCTATACTGTCCTTTTATTCCCTCCATATCCAGCTGATCCTCGAAAAAGGAGTCCTGACTCCAGTCCCATTAGGTCTTTCAAATCCACGACAACACGATACTCAAATCTCCAATTTTGCTCAGCGATCCTATAGGGGAACAAGGCCAAATAGAACAACCTTCACCTTTACCCGTCAAGGTGAGGCTCCCCGGATATAACCAAAGGGCCGAATCCAGGGGTTTGGGCCGAAGAGCGCCGGACCGGTGAGCATGGTCAGGGGAAGTTTATTCTCCGTGGGATGTGTTTTCTGTGGAGAATAACGCGTGGGGTCACCGCCGGACTTCCCTATGATAGGAGGAATGGGGTTGTGGGATGGGAAAAAGTTAGGGTGATTCAATGTCATGGGAGACGTATGTTGTGCTGTTTGTTCTGCACCACTTGTTCAGTGTTGCACTACAGGACCTCTGCTATGGTACAAGCGATGTTCTGAGATCATCTGAGAAATAACTAAGCACCTGACTTGCCCGAAGAATTGCAAATAAAATCGTCAGCACAGACGAAATCCGCGGCAGTGAGGCCGGTATAGCCGGTCTTGGCGTCCATCAGCTCGGGACGTAACAGGTATTGCTATCACCTGACTTCGGCAAAGATGCTGGATGGCATGGGACTTGCGGAGACTTATTTAAGTATTATGCTTGAAGTTAAATGACTCAGGTAAATTCTCGCGTCCCGTTTTTGTCAAGCAACGTTTCATTACGCACTGAGCAATTGCTGCCTTGTACTTTTTGAGAAGATTTGTATGAGTGGCATGACAGCGCGAATTACCAGCTTCGGGTTATTCCTCTGCACTATAGAGCATTTTGTGCAATTGGGAGATTTCCAAGTTTGGAATTACTAATGAATATTCTACGATAGATGCGTTGAAGGACCCAAGTTCAAGGCGTCGACACACAGTTTTCTGTGAGGATTCGACGCAGGAGTTATTAACTTTTACTGAATACTGCAGATGATAATAGCACCAGCGATCTGGGACGCTTGAATGACCCAGGCAGGTAGAAGATAGTTTTGCAGAGTCTCAGGGGCTAGCCAGAATTTAATACCCTTGGTTTAACAGTCAATCGTCTCCGGAATAAAGTAAATCGAAACATCATCGAGCTCTAGGTTAGGTAAATCGGACCAGGTCGGAAGAGAGTTGACCCCACTAGAACTCAGACCCTCCCTTCATTGGATCAACAAAGCCCCACTCAGTCCCACTGAAGTCCAAGCCGGCTTTTGGTTGGACAAGCTATAAATAGACACATCACGGGTGGTCCAGATTCTGGAAATAACTAGAGAGCAATGACCCAACCCAACAGCTCGGGAATAACACGTGGAGCAGAGTCGCTGAATCAACACCATCTAAACCTTGATTGTGTTTCCTTGTCTAAAAGTCCAAACTGCAGATGTTTTTTGTTGTGACATTCGGGTACAAAAATGTATCCAAAAAGCTGCAGTGCCTCGTTTGTTAAGCCTCATTTTCACGAAAGCTTACGTCATGTGCGCCAACTGCGATGACAGCTCTAGGCATCCGCGCCTCAATTGGAGTTGCCCATGAAACTTAACCCTCACCATTTATTCTCACCTTTTGAGCTCCCGACAATCTTTCAACTTTCCATCATCATCGCATCTCACAATGTCGGAACATCGCGAAATCCCCGAATTTACCGTCGATCTATCCCTCCCTCCCGAGACCCGCTACGACCATATCGTTCCGCACTTCAAGACCGCCGTCGACTCGTGTGATTTACCCTCCCTCTTCTACGCCCTCCTCGATGAACTCGTCGGAAAATCCGCAGGGAGAATATTGGCTGCGGTCTCGCCGCTGCTCATGCGACGCGTTCATTCAGATGAGGAAAATGCAGAATTGATCGGTATCTCGAGGGCGATCGGCATTCCCATGCACATCCTCGTTGCTTTCAATGTTCTCTTGGACCTTTTGCTGGGATGCACGAGCGGTGGGGTACGAACTCTTGATCCAGATTCTGGTGGGAACGCGACACGCATGCTTCATTTTCGGACTCTCGACTGGGCGATGCATCCATTGAGAAATATCATCGTCGAACTCGATTTTGTCCGTGTGCCTGGAGGTCCTGTCATTGCGACGACGGTTGGGTATCTTGGGTATATTGGGGTTTTGACAGGTGTGCGAAAAGGCATGAGTTTGAGTTTGAACTTTAGACCGCATCATGCCAGGGATACTTTTCCGCAACGACTGTCTTATAGATACAACCAGGCAATGGTTGTCCTAGGGCAGCGGCAGTCCATCTCGAGCAGTCTGAGAGAGATTCTACTAGGCGACTCTACGATGCCGAAGAAACAGTCCGATGAAGCACATGAGACGGACGATAACAGCTCCGATTTGCACAACCAATATGTCCAACAAGTTCTCACAAAACTCTCGACATCCAGTTCAACCGCCGCATACCTTATTATATGCCAACCCGACCGTGTCTTAATCATCGAGAAAGACAATCGCAGCGCATCAATCCGCGAATCCGATACGTTCCTCACCGCCTACAACCACGACGTCAAAGACGAAGACAACCCCGAGCTTCTCCAACAAGCGGCAGCAGAACTCGCAGCCGGCGAAGATGCGACGGGCATGGCTGACGCGGTGGCCTATTCACTTGAACGAAAGCACGATTTGGATAAGCTATGGAAGAAATGTGTTCGGGCTTGTAGAAGACGGTACAAACTGCGGAATGATGTTGTGACGAGGGAGGATGTAGTGAAGTTTTTGCAGAATGATATGATTAGGAATGAGGAGACGCATTATGCTGTCATCATGGATCCGAAGGAGGGGAAGGTCATGTGGAGTAGGGCGTATAAGTATGTCAGTGAGAGTCAAGACGGGAGTTCGGAGGATATTTAATGTTTCCAAGATGGATGAGTACCACGGCTGACTACGTGCGGCCAGGATTTCTGGCAAGCCGATTGGAAACGGTATTGTTTAACAATGATTTCTAGACTACATGGTTTAGCTAGCTGGGCTTCTAGACTTAATGTTCTCAAGACATTCAGACTAAAAGAAATCGCAACAACAATGCCACAGGTATCTTAGTGTGACCCTGAATACAGGGCTGAGTCCTGCAAGGATCTGAACAAGTGAGCATAAGCCGCATTGAAGCAGTAAGCCAATAGGACAGAGGTTTAAACGAACAGACCAATCACACAGGCTAATTGAACAGGCCATCAAGGTGGAGAGTAAGCAAAGCATCCAATCATAATGAAGTCATCCGTAGTAAAAAGGCTCGGCATATCACAATGATCTACAAAGGACATCTTGGCAAACTCCGAATGTGACTGCATATTCCTTCATTTTCTGAAGGAGGCGGCTCGTATACCCAGGGGAGAATCTGATGTCAGCAGGGCTGTTTGAGGAAAAAGTTATCCTAGTTTATTGTATTTAACTTCCTATTCTGTCTAATTTAGACCGTGAATGGAATCACTTGCGAAGGGTAGACCGGAACATTACTGCATTCGGGATTTGACTTTGGCATGACCGTTAATCAAGATGGCCTGCGATGCAGGGGTTCACCGCAGGGCGTAGGACTTAGCGGAAACCATTATCCAGCACATGTCGGCTTGTTCGGTACACTTCAGCGGGTGCAACTGCCGGCCGTAGATCATACCCAGTGGCTTTGAACTATGCCTAGCTGGAACTTTAGGACATACCTACTTCGCAACACTATTTAGCCATTCAGTTTCGGTACTTCAGAACTATCAGACTGAGAACGCGTTCGTATCACTGTGTTTACGAAATAAACATTCGGGTGCCACAGTCTCGCGCATTTGTGGAGTTAGGTAGCATCAGTCCTTCTTGAATGTATACAGGTTTACTAATCGTCGGGTTGAATAATTACCACTGTCAGCCCAACGGCACGGTGACTTCATGGTCTGTGCAGTCTTGACAAAAGGACTCGTCGCTTGGACTCCAGACTTTTGACTTCAGCATCACGGCCTGCTGATTCGACAATGGCAAGTTTCAAGACCCGCCTCAGGAACTTTATGGCACTATCTGACATGTAGACAAGGGTAAATGCCGCGGGGGCTGAGCTTCAGCCCTATCATAGCCCAGCTAGGCACGATGTATACGCCCCAGGCACTTGATGATGGTCGACGTAAAGTGTAGAAGACTTCAGGAAATCTTTCTCGGGGTGATCGTATCCATGAAACTGCATGAGAAGGAATGAACTTTGTTCTGGGGACGAAACGGGAGCTCTTTGTAGGAATCGCCGAGACAATGAGGCACTAAACGAGTCGTCAAGGGAGTTGAGTGAAGATAAAAAGGCCACCTCGCCCAGCTTAAAAATCCATCATCACCATCTCTGCATCAAACCAACAACAATCCCACCACCAAGACCCCCTCCCTCAAAATGAAGACCTCCACCATCCTCACCGCTCTCGGCAGCATCCTCGCCTTCAACACCCAAGGCGTCAACGCAGGCTGCTACTCCGGCGGCGACCCCTGGCCCAACAAAGACCAAGCAGCCCAGTTCGTCTGGGACGCCTGCTACGGTTCCCAGGGCATGTTCTCTGGCCAGTTCAGGCCCGGCCAGACCAAGTCCATGTGTCCCCGCAGCGGACAGGTTGGTCTTGTCTTTGAGGTCCAGAACCAGTGGGATCAGACGCTTGATCTTAACAATGATGATTGCTATACGCGTCTTAAGAATGAGATTTATGGGTGTGATCGTGGTGGAGAGAGTACTGTTTCTAAGTGGCGCTTCCGGTGAGTCTGCATGAGTGTTGAGAGGTAGTGAGTGAGTTGCTAACTTTGGTAGTGCTGATCCTGGTAACTGTTAAATGTGAGGGGATTTATGTTTAGGACCCCGAATAGGAGGAAGTGAGAGCGAGAGGGAGGAAGACCGAGTTGGAGGATTTCATTTCTATGTCACTCGTTTCAAAAGATAACATTATGTCAACTGCTGTACACAGTACCAGTCGCTCATCTCAGATAGAACAAGAAAAAGACCTAAGTCTCGCAGTGAGCTTTTGAGTAGTCATTACATATTTTGCTATGCATTGGTATCTCCAAGTCTTCTATCTATAAAACATTAGAAACAACGTATAAAGAAGCCAAACTGAATCTCAGCGATTCCAACGCGCGTTCACTTTAAACTATGATCAAGTTGAGTCAATGGTTGAAAGTCCCAAGGTCTATGGATCAAGCGTTCTGAAACTACGCCTCTTCATCCATATCTGGACCGCACGCTGCATCTGTTCCGTCAAGCCGTACGTCAAAGCATTGACGAGCCCTATGAATTGTGTCGAGGCCTGAAGAGCAGTGAGCCACTTTGGTGATGTCCCAACCGACTCAGCCAAGCGGTTCGCCATGCCTGGCAGCCACAAAATGATATATGCAATTGGGTATCCATTCAAAAGAAGCATTCGTCTCAGGTTCGGTGATTTCGGCACGCGGTGGCTGGGTCCGTTGCCAGTCGAGACATTCTGCGTGTTATTCGTTCCATGCTCTTCAGCAGTCTGCGGTTCAGGTTCAGGCAAGGCAGAAGCTGACCACTGGACCTTTCCACCAGGCGATGTATCCTCCCCTTCGCTCTGGCTCTGGTCTCCCTTTGATATTCGCTGTGACTCAAGTTCATACGAAGCCTCTACCGTGGTAGTGACCCATATCCGTTGCGTATCCGACTGTTCGGCGTTTTCTCGATCGATTCTCGACTGCGCGTTCGTGGTGTAACCTTTCGTGGTAGAGGAAGAAAGGCCATATTTGACGAAACTGAAGAGGCGTCGGAGCTTGATGTATATATAAGTGTAGATCGCCACTGTTGCAAGGAAGATGGCGATGCGCCAAGCGTGAGTCAGGCCGTAGCGGAGACCTAGATGTTGGGTCTGGATCCAGCACCAGTTACCGCTCACCGGGCCATAGGCATGGAGACCGAGTCCGACGAAGCCTGCAGATTAATTCAGCATAATTGTAGTACCCTAAGTTTCTGCAAGCCTACTGGTGATCGTGCCGGGAATCCAAGGTACAAGACAGACAATCGCAGTCATCAGCCTCGAGGAATCGTCAAGAATTTGTTGTCGCTGAACCGCTAGCAGTACCGAAACAGAGATGATGAGAATGTTGAAGTCGATTGCCTGTACCGAGAATTGACCAACCCAAGCATTGGCGACGCAGCCAGTGCTCGGGGACGCTTTCGGATCCGCGTAGCCATCCTTGATGGCGAGGATACCGGATACTGTATTGTTGAGACTGTTGATGAAGTCTTCGTTTCGAGTTAGGCAAACGCATGCGTCTGATGGAATTGATTGACCTACCTGCAACGAGGAGGTTCACAATCAACGCATGGCGAAAATGTCGTCGCGGCGGAGGAACAATAACATGGAGACACAGCGCAAAAAAGCTCGCAACACAAGAGAGCACCGATCCGGTTAAAGTAGGGATCGAAATCGAAAGGTTGGCCGGAATAGTGGCCATTATGGCTGATGTCGTTGATGAAGAAAAGTAAGACATTTGCTTTGTTCGAAAACAATGCGAGACATCTTTCAGCTGAAGAGTTTTGCATCGCATTGCATATGAAAGGGGGCCTGAGCACCAACAAAAAATACTAGACCAGGCTTGGCATGTCACAATCGATGAAACTGCGCCAAAACGTCACATCACAAGTATCACCTTCCGCATTCTCCCACGTCCATGACAGAATTATTGCCGTTGGCTGTGCGTTACGCTCTGCGCTAAAGAGATCGGCAGAGAGTGTATTGATGAAACAGGAAGCTCTTCCAGGGGGTTGGGCGGACTTGATTGGTGGGCTGTTTTAGCTCCTTGTTGATAATCATGGTAGGGTGCGCCATCCGACGTCGGACTCTCCGCTGCTCGCTCAGGGGCTGAAGAATAGAGTTTGCAGTTGTTGAATCTGGAACTTATACGTCCGATAAGGGCTGTAGGGCCAAGGTTGAACTGAAGCGATGAGATCGTCTTTCGGCTGGGCCACGAGGTCTAGAAAAGAGTGGTTCGATGGCTTACCCGTCGGTCTAAATCATACCGCCACTGAAGTCTCTGCAGGGCCGAGAATTACCGCTTTGGTGTCGCTCACGAACTTTGCTGGGGTCTACTGTGGCCAAGAACAACGCCGGTTCATTATCTGCACCGCTAAGCTGGGGTTGTTACTCATAGAGTTGATGTTGTCGCTCCGAGATAATCTGATAAGATGAGCCGCATGACAGCAGATTCTCTAGCTTGAACCTTTACCCAAGATAACCATAAGGCGGTTGAACTAACTCCGACTAACGATCCGCGTACTTCTGTCAATGGCTTGGCTTTGACAGGTTCCCCCGTTCTTCAGGCGGACTAACCGTGTTGAGAAGATTTTACGAGAGCATCAAAGTTTATCTTGCATTAGTAAAGCAGGTTCTCAGACTTGTCGGCTGTCCCCAAACTACCGGAGTTTTACTTGTTTTGAACTCGTGACCAAATGCAAAACCGGGTACATGGTTGTGAAACAGGGTCCACCTGAGTTGCGTCACGTTAAATCAAGGGTAACTACCGGCATAAACCTATCAGCTATGATAGATGGAAGCTGGTGCAGTTTCGTGTCACGCCATTTCAGACCCTTATTGGCCAGAAAAGTGTCTCAACGATGGATATTGAGATCGATCTATCGCATCTTGGCCGCTCCAAATCATCTGCAGGCCCCACCATACCGTTCGATCGCGCTTTGACAAAGTCTATCTCATGCCGGCAGTGGAAAGGTTGGACTAAGGCTCGGACAATAAGTTAACCGTCGCGATATAGACTATATTTCAGCTTGACATGGGAGTTACTTTAGGCCTTTAAGAGACTGAACTTCCGAGCAACCGGGAATATGCTCTGTATTTGCTGAGTTGTATATCCCGAGACTAACTTTGTTACCCATGCTTATCTCGTCTCTAAGATCAAGAAGAACACTGGCATAGGCTGTAACTTTGTGGGCGTTCGCTAATTGATTCTTGAAGATTTAAAAGTTCTGACATATCGCAGGATTTACGTCACAATAAGAGTGTTAATAGCTTGGTAGAGCAAATGGACTAATTGGAACACGTAGTACGCAGTCTGTTATCGGAAGTTGATTTTTCTCAAGGTAATTGCAAAAAAGAATTGGCTCGCTTTCAGCTCACTTAACCTGTTCTGAGTCCACGTATGATTGTCTAAGCTTGAAGGCGAATTTGGACACGGTACTAAGTTTGATAGGACGTCTCTTAATCCAAGTCAACTATTTCGTTAGAAGCGATTCTAAAGTCTTATCTGACCACGTGTCCTGACTTTAAATAGAAGTACAATCTGACTATTTTCTTAAGCCCTCGGGGGTGATAAGGATTATAGAGCAAAAAGCATATTGGCCTGAAGCGCATCAACTCGCTACCGCTTCGGGCCGTTGAAACTGTTAGTATCTAGGAGGTCTTTAGTAGCAGTTAATTATCTGTGACAGCGCATGGTAAATAGGAGAAAGGTCACAAGGAATAAGCGTAGCTTAAGCCTCTGCTCTCGTAGTGAGATGGGGGCAAATGGCCAGCTGGAGAAGGAAGGCCGAGTAGCTTTGGCGACCTGCTACTGACCCTAAGCATCGGAGGGCGCGAGAGAGATAAACTATTGCTAGAATCAGCAGGGAGAGCGTCTTGGGCAAGACTTACGAGAGCCAATAGTGAGGAATAAAGGATAGATGATGTGGCTACTAGGTATATCAGGGAGAGACAGTGAATATGTTGTTTTATCTATCAAGTTATGATTTATGTGTTTCGAAAGACGATGAACTAATAAGTGGCCATATTGAGTCCTGGAGGGAATGTGAAGACGATGTAAGTACTTCTTTTAAATACGTGCCTATGACTGAACTATTGAGTACATCTGAGAAACATATAGTTGGGAGAAGATGGAGCTTGAAGGAAAGCATGCTGAGAATATCTTGGCATTATTGACAGCTAGTCATGTGAGTTTGGCAGTGATATGCAAGGATTCTTACATCTGTTAATCCGTTAAACGGAGTTTGGTGGGTGTCGGGATCTCCGAGCATCAAGTCACTAAGTGGCCAGTATCTCGGGCACGAAAAGAGCCCGTCTTGCCGTTGAATGAGAATGCATAGAATGACTCGCTGTTTGTAAGCGAGGTTCGTCTGTAGGGAGATGGAGTCTGGAGTGGGTTCGGATCAAACGTGCCGAACAAGACTCGGAAGGGCGGGTTAGAGATTAGGGAGAGGCTGAAGGTCTTAGATCATTTCCTCTTTTGCACTACTTCAATTTATCTATAGTTGCCGTAGTTAAGGGTCGCGATAGAGGCCATCCGTTGCAATCTCAGGTTAGTGGTCCATGTCAGAAGATAAATGAAGTGGGTTGCTCAGTTAGCTCGAGTACCTAGTACATATCAAACTTCCGCCATAGTCAAGACGTGAAAGGCTCAGCTTTGAAGCCCCTGATACTTAACAGGACAGAGACGTAATAAAATATCGGCGATTAATTGATTTGTATAACGCTCAACTTAATATATCGGTACACTATCTATCCCGGAGTGAAGTCGTCGCCAGGAATGTGAAATTGCTCTTGATGGTTTGATGGGGCCGGTGCATCCGCCACCTTGCTATTTTTGGTACACTTTCAGGGGTCGGCTAGAGGCACATGCCCTGCTATTGCAGTGCAAAACCCGAGCAATGGCAGATAACTACTGGTCTGGTGGAATGCGAACAATTGCTGAACGGCATGATATCAGATCCCAACGGCACAAGAGCCGCTTCACTCCAAGACTACCCAATGTAGCATTTAACCATTTTAAGATCTTTTACAGTATTGCCATTAATACACCATATGGAGTAGGAATACTTCTGGATATAAGATAAATCCTGTGTTATGAGCTCTGAGATATTGGCTCAGAGACGCCTGGTTATGATAGTGAGCCTAAATAGCCAAGTACGTATCACAGAAGACGAGTTCTTCACGGAGGATCGACAAGACATTGGTGATATAGGTCAATTAAGTACCAAGCTCAACTCATAGAGTGACAAGGTAACGCTCGCTCCAATCGATGCTAATCTAGGAATGCAAATACAGTGATCCAAACTCCACAAGAGACTATGAACCATCGAAGTGTACAGTAGGGAATGCGCGTCTAGATGGCCATGGCAACGGCAATACCAGCAATGCCAGCCATTCCGAGGATATCGGCACCCATGGTAGGAGCAGCAGCACCCTTGGACTTGGAGGTGGAGTGAGAGGTGGCGCTGGCCTTGGAGGTCTCAGTCTTGGTAGAGTGGTGCTCAGTCCTGTTTCCGTCAGTGAGATTTCATACTGTTGAAGTGAGGAGGACATACTTGGTGGTGGTCTCAGTGGTGGAAGCAGCCATGGCACAGGTGGCCAGAGCAGCAGCGAGGAGGAAGTTCAGCTTCATGGTGAAGGATTAAGGTATTAACTTAAAACAGTTGTAAGTTTGAAAGATTGTAGTGGAGTGAGTAAAGAGTGAATGAGATGTGATGGTTTAAGCTTTCCGGAATGAGGCTGCCATCTCAGCCCTTTTGTACTCGGAGCGTCCATGTTGTTTACTGTCGCAGACTTGTAATTGTATTATACGATGTTCATTGGCTAATGCGTAAACCGGCATTTCGGTGCCGCAGTCAGCCAGGCTAGTACTAATCCGCTCGCTTACAAGCCTCAACGCGGGCCGAACGACGTGAGGATCCAATAGCTGTGGCGCGTGGGAAAATACGAGACCTCCAATGTTCAGTCATGCCATAACATTAGAGGATGACGCGGCGACGAAAGGGCTGACTGCCCCTCCACCCTGCGAATCACCGCTGGCTCGTTGGCGATGCCGTATTATCCAGGGAGTTTTAGAGTTGGAGATGCAATTTATGGAAATTGCCGAGGTCTAGAACACACTAACAATGGCTGAGATCCAATTGTTTGATCGTGTGCAACGAGTTATTGGTGCTGACGCTGTAACACTTCGGCAACTTGATACCGAGCGATCGCCCCGTTTGAGCGACGTGGCTTGCTTGATTGGTTTGTCTTGACATTGCCCCGGAAAACGTCTGATGGGCTAATTTAGTTCATCCCCGGTGACATGCAGGAACATGATGTCACAGCGGTGTGCTAAGAGGAGAGTTGGATAGCTTCAGGGTAGTAAGGTCTTGGGTAACGAGTAAAAGGTTCGAGATACAGCTTCATGATTAGATTTGTATGGATACTAAATATTCAAGCTTAATGTGAGTCAACGGGTATGCGAGGCACAATCATCTACTCAAAACAATATTCCGAGACTTTGGGATCTATGCTTAATGCTAAAGTCGGAACGGTGAAGAAGCAGAATGCAGATTGGTCAACAGGACGCTCTTGTTAGATGTGAATGTCCGGAAAGACATGCTCTGGCATTGCCCAGAGTCTCAGTCTTTACCGGAGAAGCATCAGCGAAGACGCGACGTCTCTAGGCACCCTGTCTCTGTCTAAACGCTGCAAGCGTATCATGAAGCTGGACATATTCTCGTGGATTCAGGACCATGACAAAAGATCTGAGAGAGCTGACGTGTACCATCGATTGTGCCGTGATACTGTTCATCCTGCCTTGGAGTCTTTGCCTTTGTTGGCTTCCTTCTCCGAGGGCTCCATTCAGTGTACACGCGTCACATACTACTTCAGAAGCGGACAGACGGCGAGCGCAAGGCAGACTCATTATTTGACGAAACGAGAAGGTCGTGAAGTGAAGCTTGACCGATGGAGAGAATGAGTATGTATGGTCTCTGCCGTATTGTTTACGAGCTTAGCTTGGGCTTGACCAACCACATTAGAGTCTGCGTAACTCGACCAGGTTCTTCAGAACCCACCCCGCAAACAACTCTTACGCTATGGCACAAGCCGCTGTACCCCTGTCTCGTCCTAAAGCTAAGCTTTGGATAGTGTCACAGCGAGTCTCGGCCTATACTGGATATGCTGTACGAGTGACAGATCCCAAGCGAATCGGAGTGTCTGTGCCACCGCTGTCCATGTCGTTTCCTCGAGCCAATACCTCCTGCGATGTTTGTCCACTATCATATGGACCTTGACCTCGCAACGAGCCAAGCTCTCGAGGAAATGTTCTGGAATGGTCTAAAGAACAACGCACACGTCAGCCAGTGTTCCAAAGCGATTCCCTTGTGGGCTTAGCGGCGACTCACCGTGATACGTGCGCATGGCCTGAAGAAACGGCACCACCAGTAACAGGAGGCACAGCAGCTGACTAACGCCCTCAGTTTCGCTCTCAGACTCCATCCCTTCCCACGCACCAAGTACATATATCCTCTCTGCCTGAATCCACCAAACTCCAAGACCAAACCACAGAACCCCATCAAAAAGAAGAACACCCAGTGCTTCCGAGTCGAATGCATAATACAGCGGCATAAATATCAACCTCCACCAGCGGCGTTTCTGCTCATTCTTTGGTGCTCCCAAGACTCTATCATCGGAACCCGAAACCTTGATCTTGTTGGTCCACAATATTGAGACTGCGGGCCATAATGACAGACACTGGATGGTATACCCTTGGATGAGCAGGACATAACTCGCAATCATCCAAGACAGGGGGCTTCCTGCTTTTTTCATGCCGATTGCACAATTCGCTAACCGTTCGTCGTAATTATCCCAATCTCCGGCCCCAGTAACCCAGGTGCAGTACAGCAGTAGCGCCGCAAGAATAAGCATAGCGAAAATTCGACATATCATGTCTGTGCCCAAAGATGAAGTCAGCGCAGCCTTCCTGCGGAAAGCCCTGTCATTTGATTGGTGATGAACAGGTTTGTTGCTCATTCCCCCATGTGTCTCAACGCGTATGGCGTAGAGTGTTAGTATGTGTACGCCACTTGTAAGCCATGCAAGATTAGTCGCCGTTATAAAATGATAGACCGATATCTCTTTTCTGTGTAATTCGATGGTGGCAGTGCACAATATTGCCATGCCAGTGACGAGTTGTGTATCGGCGAGTGTTATCACGAACGAGTAGAGACCGCGCTTCAGCTGATTGATATGCGCTCTGATCCACCGTGATCTGACAAGAAGCCTGACAAACGGATCCGAAACATTCCTTCGTACCCAGTCGTCAATTGGATTGACGGATTCCACGAAGCCAAGACGAGGTGGTGGTCTCGCCCCTCCGATCGCAAGGATGTTCAATCCAGAGCTCGCAATAGCAAGATACAAGCTTATACTAATAATTGCCAAGCATGAAGCAGTAATGAAGGCGGTGACGACCTGCCATTGTCAGTGTTTTGTTGGGCTGTCGCGTCATCGGCACCTACACCAATTCCGGCAATGTCCGGATCAGGATCAAATTCAGTCGCGCACTTCTCCCAGGAAGAATTCAAGCTCATTGTCTTCAGCGAACGCAAACATCGAATGACTGAAAAGAAGGAGGCAGAAGAAGGAAAAAAGAAGGATGCCTTATATTTAGGGGCCGGGGGGTTTCTCGGTATAGGTTACCTAGTTTGTCTCCGTCCGATGAATAAGCTTCAATACGTACGTCACCCGAAATGCGCTAGGCCAGCCACCAACGTGGTTTGGTAAGAGTTCGAATCCTTCTACACGAGGTTTCTAAACTGGTTCAGAGTGTCAAATAGCGGATTGGTAATTGGCCAGAGAAACTCAAGCTCTGTGAGACTGCCAAGTCAACTCATCAAATATAATAGGGGATACGCATATTTACTACTATAGCCCAACGTCAATATCTTGAGAAATACAAACCTGACTCGTAGGATGCTGAGCAGTTAGCACGCTACTGCTAGCCGGCTATAGGGCCGAAAGCGAGTCAAGGGAGAAACCCTCCTATTTGGCTGCCTAAAGTTTACCGTATTGAGTCCTGATAGCCGACTCATGCGTCACAGTTGGTCTTCTCCAGCCAGTCAGTATATGGACTGATAGGAAAAAAGTTCGTTTCATTTTAAATCAGCCTGGGAAACCAATTCTCCTGGCTCCGGTAAGTACTATACACTCGAGGAGAAAAACAACAACAACACCAACAGCCGCGTTAGCCCACCAAGTCAGACAATCCCCTCTCTTAGTTTGCAGCTCCCTTGGTCATAGTGACAAAGGCCGAAGATGCAATCTCAGTAGCAGGATCCTCTTCCGAGGCCACGCGCCAGTTGCACGCAATCTCCCTCCAGGTCGTCTTGTAGCACGTAGCCGCACAGCCATAAGCGCTCTCCCAGTCTTGCACCATGCAGCGCTTGCCCTGGCCAGAGAACCTGAAATGCTCACGTCTGTTATCCCAGTCCACGCAGAACTCAACCATGGCAGGAACCGAAGTACCCCTGCAGCCCTTTTCAGCGTTGACACTGTAGGTGCCACAATCGGTATAGAACCATGCATCGCTACTTCTGCATGTAAAGCCGGCGCAGGCGGGGAAAACTTCTTTGCAGTCTGCGGATGCGGTTAGGGCCAGGGAGGCGAGGATGGCGTTGGTATCGAAACGCATATCGACGATGAACTACACAAGAAGGGGAGTAGGATAGCCCGCAACATGGGAGTCAGAGCTAAATTGGTAAAGAGTTGAGCGATTGCGATACTTACCTTCATCTCACAGGCGACTGAAGAGAGATAGTGGTGGAAGTTGAGATGAGGGGGATGCTGCTGCGATGCATGCTTCGAGTTCAAAGCAAGGTGGATCAATATTTATACTCAAAGGAACCTATAAATTTATCCTTCCATTGATTGGCAAGATTGGTCAACAGATATCGGCTTCATAGTAAGCATGCATAATTAAGGTCATCTGGTGAAGAGTTTACAGAGGTGTCGCCGACAGTGGACTCCATAGGCCAGTCTCGGCCGAGACACGGCATGATGCTATTGCCTATTGTGATTTTATATACTACTATTGAATGCCGGCATCCTTGGCTCGGTAGTATTGAAGGATTTGACGAGTGCCATAGGATTACATCGAGACCCTGCATCAGTTCCAAAGCCAAGCCTATAGTAAGCTCAAAAACTACCTACCGAAAACAGGATGCGGCCCGAGAATACGATATCCACTCATCGTAGTATGCTTAACTAAATTCGTATTTAATCTCCGACTCCCATGCGATATAGATGTGACCCAGCATCACGAAGCTAAGTATTTATTGTCTTTAGGCTTTACGCCAAGGTCATCGAGCCCCTGTCACGTATATGTGGACTGACCCAGCCTTATGCGCAAAGTCTGACAAGTCAAGGGTTTGGACGTACGCTTTTATCTCATTGTTTGCTTCGCTGAACTGATTCAAGCGTCGAGCTACTACAAGACAAGACTTTTTATGTGAGTGCTCTGTATGCATCTTTAGGCTAATCTGCTAACGGAACTGTTAACGGAAATATTCAAGGGGAAATCTATCTACGCGCCCTCGAGAGAGCAATGGGAAACATTCTTTCAGAAAAGTTTGGTTCATTAGTATCCAGAGCTAAGTATTTACACCGTATTAAATAGTCTGTAGTGGGAGTCTTAACGCGTTACAAGGACTTGTTTAACCTTGTTCAGATGCCGCGTTCTGTTTCGTCCTGCCCCAACAGATGTTCCCTAAACCTCTAGTTCAAGGACGATGATAAGAGGCTAATCCTATCAACATATGCATTGCGGTATGAACATGGAGAAAACTACGACGGACACGTGGCAATTATAAAACAACGTCGTCTCCTCCCTTCATCTTCCCTATCTCTGCACGAGACAAATCTCTTTTCTGAAGACCTCACATCTACTAGGTCAGTCATTTACTTTTTGCTGACGTCCTATCTCACACAGGATTCCACGATGTTTTCGGTTTTCGAGATTAGTCACTCGCCTGAGGTGACATCCCTGATCAAGAAGCATGGTGTCAACGATGCACTGTTTATCAAGAATCTCGGGTATTTCACCAACATCGACCTGAACAAGGTTGGTGACCAGAGCTTCACCACCATGAGCGTCGGCGTACGCAAGATAGCGTCTGGATTAAGAGACCCCATCGGCTTAACTGCATCCGAGTTTGCCGTCCTGGCTTTTTGGTCAAACCATCTCGGGAGTGTGAAGGTATCATTTCTTGCAGAGCGTGCAGGAATAATATATAAGGCACGAGGGAAGACCGGGCCGTACTCGAAGCCTGACCTGGACTTCATCCGTTGGACTTTAAACGCAATGAGGAGGGAGGTTGCGACAACAGATACTGTGTTGGCTGAATTCTGTACGGAGTATGGAGATATCCTGGATGTGGAGTACGAGATGCGGACTGAAGAAGGGATGAAACGGCTCTTGATTGGAAAAGCGAAGCCTCGACATGAGCACACATCTGGAGAAGAAAAAGTGGCTGCTCGAGTGAGTGTCCTTGATCGTCTCCCTATCGAAGATCAAGATATGGATAAAATGACAGATCCAAAACAGATCAGCACGCTAGCTGGAGTAGACATGGCTATCTCTTGCATCAACGCGTATAGAGAAAGACTTGGTAGCGAGAGAACTCGTCTTGAGAATGATGCAAAGGCTTTGTGTCTTCAGAAGGAGTTCGCTGAAAAGAGACTCAAGGCATTGAATGAGAAGCGCGGTTATCTGAGAAGCGAGAAGCAGTAGATGAAACGGTTTGGGCACCTGGGGGCAAAGATGGATAGGCTGCGCTCTTGGCGAGAGTGATGCCATTAGCTGGACCGAGAGAAATATTCTTGAAATTCCTACTATTTTGAAAGTTGCGACAAGTCTGCACTGGGGGTTGATTGGGGCATGGCGTATTGGGATAGCATAGCGAGTCTTTAAGGCTGTGGGTTTTAAGAGGAACAAATACGATAAATTGATGGGCGGACTGGCAACAGATGAATGTGCATGTTAAGACTACTACTGTACTGTAGATGATCATATAACTAGCCCGTTCTGATTGCTCTTGTAATGCTTCGTGAAGTCATACTCGATACTGGACACTTTCTGTACATACGTTAATATCACCGCCTTTGCCAAATCATAACGTGATATCTAGTGGCTTACCAACAGAAACGCCCTCATGCTATTCTTATCCTGCTGCAGGTCCTTCAGAATGCCGAAAAACTTGTCTGTCTCCACAACCGTGTGAGGATCAGATGTCGCCACGCGATTGAGATTCTTGATCGATCGTGGGTCAACATATCTAACAAAGATGTCTCGTCGGACCTCTGCATACTTGTCAAGGATATGTTCATCTGCCAGCCCGTGGTAATATCCGATGAAGCAATCTGCCAGACCACCGACGTCCAACACGGCCGTCATGCAACCATATCCTCCCATAGGGTTGCAGACATGCGCTGCATCACCGGCTAGAATGACACGACCGACCTTGAAGCTCTCAACGCAACGATTGTGTATGTTGTATATGTTAGTGTGTTCGATTCGGTACTGTTCTGGGTCAGGATGTCCTGGGAGCATTGCTTTCATGTGTGAAGGTCGACGGGCTAAGTACTCTTCGTCTGTCAAGCCCGTGACTGGGTCTCCGTAGGTGACACGCCATAAGCCCCCCTTTCCCCTGCGAGCAATCAGGCCCCAGTGATCATTATCGACCATGTAATTTCCACCGTCCCAATTATGCTTCTGGAAGCCATCGTAGTAGACCTACTGTTCATAAGTACTTGGAACATTAATTCAATGGGCAAACGAACATTCTGAACAACAAATCGATAAGGTAGTGTCTGGCCAGGCCATTCTCTTCCGAACAATGAGCGTCTGACAGCACTAGATGCTCCGTCGCATCCCACGACGTAGTCAGCAGTGATACGAGCATTTTCTGAACCCCCCTCGCCTTTGATGTTGACGTCAACATAGGCAGAATTGTCATCCTGGCCGACATCTGTCACTTCGTGATTGAACCTGACGTCGATAAGTCCCTCTCCTCTCTCAAGGCAATGTCGGTATAGGATTTGTATGATCTCGCCAAGAGGTAAGATTGTCATGCGGTCGGGATCATCTTCAACAAGTGATAGGTCCAGGCTAATCAGCTTCTTGTGGTCTGAGACGCGTCTCCAGCAAATGCTCGGGAACCTTGCGATACTGGCTTTGCGAATGTCATCAAGTATGCCTGCGCGACGGAAGACGCGGGTGGCGGGGACTCCATACTGCGTTGCTCGTAGGCGCGTGTCAAGATGCGGCCATGACTCCAGAACAACAGAGGGGATATTTCTCTGTGCAAGAAGAAGAGCCAATAGTAGCCCCGAGGGGCCTGCACCCACGATAATGATCTGTTGGATGTCAGCAACGATTTGGGGGGATACGTGGAGAGAATCCTGCCTTATTGAAAGGTCGATCTGAGGAAGATGAGTCCATGGTCGTGAAGGGCTGGGTTGAAGTCTCCGAGGGTGCAGTGAAGGTTAAGTGTGCTATCGACGTGGGCACTTGATTACAGTTACAGTAAGCAAAGAGAGTGGTCAAGAATTATATATGTCGTCAATGGCCCTAAGCTCCGCACCAACCTTGTTGGCGATCTCCCCCACCCCCAGCGCGGGGTCACAACACCAAATCTCACATCATCGGCATCTGTAAGCGGTAATAACAAGGGAGCGACCGGCTAACTTGAAATGGACACGATTTAATCATCGTCACATAAAATTCCAATACTAAGTAAACACTGCCATCTCCCTCGCTTCCTGTTCCAAGTAATACTGTTACAACTGGTACCTGAAGTCTTTGTTATCCCTCTCGGTGACATCTTCAAGCCCATGAGAAATGCCTGGGGGTCCATACTCCCTATCGCATCTCTTGTTTTCCCGCGCCAGCATAAAACGAGTTGTCTCACAAATAACCATCGCAGTAACATAGCATACCATAATGCCAATAAATGATTCATTGTACCAGGCGCGAATTTCCTAAATCACAGATGTTAGCAGTGCACTGGTGGAATAGAAGACAGATAGGATACTTACGCATCAAATAGAAGCGGACCGATAATGTTACCAAGGCAATAACCAACAAAAATGCCAGCAGACTCAATTGTCTTCTCGGTATAGCCGGCAAAGTTTCAGGTGCCAAAGGCAATAACTTGAACATAACAGGATCCAAAGAACGAAACCAGGTAAATACCGACAATTCGCCTAGCAGTTTGACTAGCAGGCAGTTGCCACAACAGAACGCAACCTGTGATAACTGGAAGGCATGCGATGGTATAAATATGATGTCTCATGTTGGGCAACGTCCGCCCAAGCCACCCAGATCACACAATAGTGAAGATGGAGATAGCTCCCAAAGGGATATTGAGTAGGGGGTGTGGAGCACGCTGAAGCCTAGGCCTTTGAAGACCAAGCTTGAGAATGTGTTGGCAGCGCTTGTGGCTGTACTACAGCATTCCGAGCAAGCAGAGGGACCAGAACTGATAACGAATCAGCGTCTCCCAAATCTGTCGTGGCTTCAAAAGGGTGTTCTCGAAGCCAGTGTTATTCTTTCGCAGCCGCAGAATGGCCAGTGCTCGGTGGTCCTCCGTAAGGTGTTTTGCCGTGACAGGTGAATCGGGGAAAAGGTCATACACAACAAAATACCAGAGAAGAGTGAGGGCACCGGCGAAGATGTATAAGATGCGCCAACCGGCGATACTGCCCTTGATGCTTCCAAGCCCTTAGTTGATCAGCGGCGAGACGAGGTTGACCGCACCGCCACTTGTTGATCATGAACAAGCTGGGATACATCCAGCAGTTTATAACCTTAAGCACTATCTGTGTACTGAGTCTTCAGTATTTCAGTGTTGGTTTCCCGTTCTCGTGCTTACTCCCCGATTTCCCGCTCGCTCCCCGTCTTCCGGCTTACGCCCTATCTTCCGGCTGTTCTCCACCTTTCAGCCATTATATCGCTATTCATGATTATGTTACTGTTCATCTTATGAAGGAATCTCTTAGGTTTTTTTTGATGCATGTTCTTAATTAATAATATCTTTACACCAAGCTAATTTGTACTTTCGGCAGCGATTGCCACGAACAGAATGAACCATGCTTCAAGGCACTCCTCCAGGCCTCAGAATTAAATCTCCTGGCCAAAAGGTGGATATTGGGGTGCAGTAACGCCATCGCAAGAGTGTTGCACTATGTAAGGGCTGGCAGTAATGTCATTGCTGACGAGAACCTGTCCATTGGGAGCTGTGACGGAGAAGGTGAAGCCACCGCCGTACTGAGCCTGGCCATACACGAATCGAATAGGAATGTATACACCAGCGGGGAGGTCGACCTCAAAGTGTGCGCTGCCAGCAATGTGATCAGGTTGATTGTACAGAGCCTTGGCATCGGCATTACCAGAGTTCCAACCAGCGTACGCCTTTGCGCCAGTCCACAGGTACACTGCGTCGTTGGCGTAGGGAATGTCAAACTTGTAGGTACCGGCATCGCAACTGTAGAGAAAACCGTGGTGGTTCAGGGCGAAGTAATCGAGATCGAGATCGGTTGTAGAGCCGTAGATTGGACCTGACTGAGCGCCGCTGCTGGGCTGGAAGAGGCCACCGATCTGGCGAGTCGTGCCGACGTAAACGGGGTTGACCTGCTTGAAGGATTGGGGCACGAAGTTGGAGTATGTCGTGTCTGTGTTTTGGGCAGGATTGCTGTAGTATGCCCAGTCAAAGCCCAGGTTGTTGCAAGCCGAGGGGGTAGGACATTGTGCTGCGCCTGTGGTTGTTGTTGCTTCCCCGGTGGTAGTGGTAGCGGCCTCGGTGGTGGTATCAGCAACCGAAGTCGTCGTTGCGACCTCGGTAGTAGAGGCCTCAGTTGTCTGAGAGCTCAACTCAGTAGTGGAAGCGACTTCGGATGCAGAAGTGGTGGCGGTCACGTCAATTGACGTGGACAGCTCCGTGGTTGCAGAAGTGACCTGAGTACCGTGAGAAGTAATTGGCTTGCAAGGTCCGGCAGAAACACCGACGCTGAGACAAGCCAGCAGGCTAATAAGTGTCTTGGAGTTCATCATGACGTTGACGCGTTGAATAAATCTTTAACGAGAGACTAGAAACCCGTAAATGAGCGAATGGGTGAGACAATGACAGAGCTTCAACGGTAGCTAAGGTTGGGTAATGGGGGGATTGTTGATAAATGATTTATCCGTACGGAGTACAGTCCCCTGGTACTAAGTGCTGAGGCCGTCTGTGACAGCTGGCTGACTTGACCTGTTCTAGTGTGGCTGCTGACTCGCTTGGTGGTCTCATTTTAATGCTGGTGCTGCGATTGGTGAGCCCCTGCATGAAAATCGATAGTTTGGCCGCTAAAGAGATTTCCGTCCACGCTATTGAAATAGAGGCTGGAGCGGCTGAAGGAGCCAGGGTAAGGAGATGGTGATGCGCGGCCTCTATGACATCTTTTTTGAATAAATGCAAAGATCATACGTTGTTCTAGCATTCAACGTCGACCAATATCAGGAAGACGCAGAGATCTAGGGACGATCTCGAGACTGCCGTCCTGCCCGCATTTCAGTTTAGTACAATGTAGATGTGTTATCATCTGTTTTGGTCTGTTGCTGTAAGCCAGATGCTGCTAAAATTTTGTTGTCTGCTCTTGCGTATTCGTTTTCTTCCACGCCCCGATCCTTATCATCCGCACTTCCATTGAATGAAAAGTTCGCTTTGTCACCGGTGGGCATTCTGCAAGCCGTTGAAGCTTACTTTGTATGAAGTAATGTGAGGCGCCTCTAGGCTACGATTGGTCGTCTCTAGTATAGAAGATGAGGGTGACGACGGGTATAAATCCGTATCGAATAGCATATATAATATAATATCTACAGCCAATATTTGCAATAGTGAGTGGTCTGGCTATCGTGATAACAAAGTTCCGAAGCCATTGACTAGCCACAGAGACCGAGGTCAAAGCCGCTCGCAGCCTCACTACCGTGTAGAAAGTTGGCTCCAACAGATCCAATTCGAAGCAACGAATTGATCACAAAGAAGAGAAAGATTAGGTAATTGTTGCCGAGTGTAACGAGGAGGGTACGAGTACAAACAGCAAAACAAGTCATACAGACTTTCGCTACGCGTTGACTGAATCGATTGTAATAATAGCTGAGTTTCTTTTTTATTTTTAAAAGACATATTTATTAGGGAAGTGCGTTGGGAGCGAGTCTTGTTAAATGATAGTCGAATTTACACAACCGGTGTAATATTCGCCTTACCGATCTTGGCATGATTTACAATTCGGGCAGAAGTAAGATTAGTATAACTTCTAACCTGCACCTGGATACAGCTTGCGTTACGAGATATGTTTCCGCATTGGTGATAGAGATCAATTTTACTGGGTATGATGTGTTCCTGTTCTGTGATTCTGCAACAGCGAATTAGTGGACAATATTTAGAGTGCTGCTGGGATCATGTGAGGTTCTAAGAAGCCAGGTATATATTTAAGGAATCACGATATTGGCCACTGATAAAAGCTTATAGAGACTCTCAATCTTAAAATATAGGGATTTCCAGTCATCATCTGGTTCTGGCCTAACACCTAACGCCGCTTCCCCATTGTTCAGCTGATGTTGCCAGAGACCAATAGGGTAGGCTGGTAGGGCTGAATGTTTCCCAAGGCTGACTAGGCTCGTAAGCCATCGAATCAGCGACTTTGATCGACTCCATATCTCTGGATCTTGTTAGAGCGATCATCACCTACCATCTCCAGTAAATGAACCGATGCACCTACGGTACCTAAAAGACTGGGCTATGCAGGTCCGTGAATTAGTCCGGCAACCAGCTCCTGGCGATCCCATCAAAATTTCCATCGTAGCGGTCAACCTCAAAAGAACTCATCATTTGTTCCCTCCAATTGTCAATCATCCCATACTGCTCATCATGCTGAGCAGCACGGTCCTCGGCTTGCTATCGCTAGCAACATGCCCTGCGATCGCGGAAGAGAAGATAGAGTCTGGCTGCGATGCACTCAAGCATGTCTTTCCCGACAACACCTTTTATCCCAAGGATGCAGTCTACGAGTATGAATCGCAGAATTTCTGGTCCAACAATGAAATTCTAGACCCAGCTTGCGTTTTCCGCCCTACCAGGGCAAAGCACGTTGCTGAAGCAGTCAAGCTAATGGGCACCGGGCACACAGCATTTGGTCTCCGTGGAGGCGGACATATGGCCATCGCAGGTGCTAACAATATTGATGGAGGTCCCCTCTTCGTCATGTCAAATTTGACGACCCTCGAATTGGCCAAGGACAAAAAGTGGGTTTGGGTTGGACCCGGCTTGGATTGGGGCGAGGTCTACCGCTATCTCGGCCCACACAAGCTTGCAGTTGCAGGTGGTCGTCTCTCTCCAGTCGGTGTGCCGGGTCTGCTTCTTGCAGGAGGTGTCAATTTTCACGGGAACCAGCGAGGATGGGCAGCGGATAATGTGCTCGAGTATGAGCTCGTGGTGTCCAGCGGAAAGATCATATCAGTCACCTCAAAGTCTCATCCAGATCTCTTTTGGGCTCTGAAGGGGGGGTCTAGCAATTTCGGCATTGTCACCAAGTTCAAGCTCGCTACTTTCCCATCGGATCAGATTTACGCCGGTATCTACAGTGTGGCTGACATACCTGAGTTCCTGAAGGTACGAGGAGACGTTAAATAACCATTCAACTATCACTGACAAAAATCAGGCTGTAGCAAATTTCTCGGCCTTCAATACTGACCCTCTCGCACATATCGTTCCCCAGGTGATTGCAGTTGATGAGGAGACGACTATTGGCGGTGCAATTCTCTTCTACGACAGCGATTCAGACCCGGAACCTGAGTGCTTTAGGCCCTTCTTCGACCTTCCAGCGATTTCCAATACGTTCGAGAAAAAGACTCTTGCTCAGTTCTCGGATGAGACTGGCCAGCTCGTCAACCCCAAGATCAACGACCAGTTCATCGCCGGCACCACTACGGGGGAAACATATGAAGAGTTACTCAAGGGAATACAGATAGTGAATGATGTCTTCCTCAACGCACTTCCCGACTTGTACAAGGTGCTCCCCGCTAAGGATCGCGTGCTCATCTCTGTCGACTGGCAACCTGTCGGCTCTCTCTGGGCAAGATCATCTAAGAAGTACAACCCCGGAGGCAATGTTTTAGGCCTAGATGTCGACAAGAAGGGCACGTACATTGCTTGGGCAGAGGTTGTTGAGTGGAGTAGCGACGAACATAATGATGCTGTGTTCAAGTGGATCGAGGACACGACTTGGGCAATTGCTAATGCTACCGAGAAGGCTGGTCTGTATGATCCTTTTACATATATGGGAGATGCAGCTGGGTTTCAGAATGTTTATGATGGATATGGGAAGGAGAATAAGCAGAAGCTGCTTCAGATCTCTCGCAAGTATGATCCCTCTCGGATATTTCAGAGGTATTGGCCAGGTGGCTTCAAGATTGGACTGTAAACTTAATCACAATCTGTCTAACTATGAGAGAATGATGTGAAAGGTTGTGAATAGATAGACTAGCTACTAGAAAAGAAGGAATTCATTCTTAAAATACTCAGAACTTACACTAAGAGAGTGCAGCTACTGATAATTAGTAGACTGGCTGGAGGATGATCTGGGTCCTTCCATTGACCTTGGCATCGATGAACGCCTTGCCGGCCCCATTAGCAGTGACTGATCCTCCAGTGCTGACAGAGTACTGCTGGCCAGGAATCAACCGCTCAAAACCAAGCTTGAAGACTCCTGCATCCTTACCGTTATAAACCACCAAATCAAGCTTCTTACCATCCTCGCTATATGCCTTGGCAACCAAGACCTCTGGGAAAGGCGCTTCCTCAAGGATGGGTCCACTCAAAGCCTCCTTGGAAGGTCCATGAAGCGTCGCATTCGCCAAGTCACGCTGCTTGACGAGACGCGCCATGAGGGCAATCACCTGGGTAGTAGCTGAGAGGCCCTTGTTGCGGAGAGATCCTGTCTTGGTAGCTTCGACAGGGAAATAGACGTTGTCCAGCTGCTCGAGCGCCTCCTTGCGGATCTTCTCATCGCCGAACTCGGCTGCTGTTGCGGCGATGAAGGCGCGGAGGGGACCCTCGCCGGCGCGGTAGTTACCGGGATCCATCTTGTCGGCGCCCTTGAGGTCTCTGACTACGAGTTCGCCCTTGCTGTCGTACTTGATGAATTCCTTGCGGATCATGGCCCAGTTGCGGTGGGCGAGGTGGGGGAGGTATGCGGTGAGGAGCATGGCGTTGATGCAGTCGGTGAGGGTTCCGCAGAGGCCGGGAAGCTGGACGCTTTGTTAGAAGACCGGCTTTGAAACTGTGTTTTGGCGGATCTTACAGTGAGACCTGTGAATTCACAGCGGATGGGGAGGATACGACCATCACACTCGGTGAATTCCTCCTCGAGAGAACGCTCAAAGCGGTTCCTGAGCTTCTCTCCACAATCGCGACCAAGAATACGATCAGAGATGACGAGACCAGCCATACCAGTGAGACTAGAAAACTGATCAGCATGTGCATCTTCAGAATCAGTTGGCGATAAATGTTTGTGACATACTTGCAAAGAGAGTAAGTCCAGTTGGGCTCACAGGGATAAAGACAGTAGGGGTTGTCAGTCATGTTCTCATGCAGAGCATCAGCGAGTCCCTCAAAGTTGGTCTTGTAGTGTTTGCCGTCGTCGATAACAAACTCGAGCGCGTTCTTCTTATGATAACGGCGATCGCCAGAGGCTTGCTCGTACAGACCGATAGCGGAGCTGAGGTATCCTGTAACCATCTACGTCCAGTTAGCGACATTATCTCAGCGCTTTATCGCACAAGCCAGCCCTTACGATATTGTCCTTCTTGATTGGATCCCAGTCGCTGAGGGTGAATTTACCAAAGATCGACTCCCACTTCCAGTAGCTAAATGAACATCAGCATGATTGCAGGGATCGGTAGTTGATGAGAAACCGACCTCATGATTCGCTTCTGGAGACTCTTTTCAATGCAGTTCTGAGAAGCCTTGGAAAGGTAGCCATGGAAGCCAGGAGCGTAGTGACACTGATACAAACTGAGAACGTCAACAACGCAGTAGAGCTGATATCTAACAGCGCCGGTCTGGAACTGATCGATGACGTCGTGGAAGCTAAAGTCATCCCGAGGGCTAAGTCCTCGCTCGAGCATATGCTGCACATGGCGAAGCGTATCGAGAGAGAGCTCACGGGAACCAGGTGCAGGTGCAGGCGTAGCATTAGCAAGCTGCTCCTCGACAGCTTGGACGAGATACTTATTACGCTCCTGTGCCTTGGAGTATCCAGCGGCATTGAGAGAACGAGCGTTGCTCATGAGCCAGAAGATACCAGTGTAGCAGAAGATAGCCCACAGGATGGCAGAGGGTTCGAACAGAGAGTCTTTGGCGAGGTAGCCAGCTGCGAAACTAGAGCCTACCCATAGACCAATGGGGAATGCAATGCCACCCATGGCGAACCAGACAAAGATGGTGACAGGGATCAGCACCAGGGTCGCCAGGAACGCAGCGGTTGATGCTAAGGTGGCGACTGCAGTGAAGCCTGCGCCTGGGAACAGAAAGCTCAGTGCAGCTGCGCGGTAAGACGCGTTCTCAAGGTTGTAAAAGGCCCAGAGGCCAGAAAGAGATAGGGCGAAGTACTGGTAGAGGGTTCGTCGCTGGTGATATTTCTTGACTAGACCGCGACCAGCGTTTGCGGGGATGAGAACGTCTGATAGCATGTTAGGACAATTTCTCGCACATGGAAGAGACCTTACCCTGAACTGTCCAGTGACCCCAGCCAAAGTCACCAACAGCATCACTTTTGTTGTCAACGACATTGGCCGCGGTTTGAACCGCGGTGGTGTGGCCGTTGGACTTGGTGAAGCCATTGGCTTCCTTTGGCTTGATAGGGATATGAGACGGAAGCTCTGTAGCCCCGTGATCGTGAGTGCCATTGGTGGCAGGAAGTATTTTAGAAAGCTAGTCAGTTGTTAGTCTGATTAGTCCACTGCGTGGCACAGATAAAGGCGGATATACCGTAACAGTCGACATTTTCAGTTATCCTTTGTCGAAATGATAGCTTGAGTCGTTTTCTGGATAAGGGTGGAGTTGTGTGATCTTGTTTGGAAGCCGTCGATAATTATTCTTTTAACTTGTGTCTCTTTGGTCCAAGTGCGGTCCGGTGTCCGATGCGGGGCCCCGGGTGTTGAAGAACTCAAACACGGTCTTTGCGGGGAAACAGGGATGCAGGTCATAGCCCGGACTGAGTTTAGCTAATGATATGGAATAGGCTCAGGTGAGAGTCCCCAAGGTAACCTCTGCTCCGCGTCGAATGTCGTTAATGCTGAGGTGCTCGGTAATTCGGACCGCGAAGTTCCGCGTCCCAGGGCATTGTATGTGCAATAATAGCCTGGTCTGCTTGCATACACTCTGCAACTTTGTCGCTCACGACTCTTGATTTGTCTGCCCACTGGAATTTGTCTATCTCCAACATAGTATCACTGTCATTGTTCACGATGGACTCGTTTCAATCCACCACTGCAATCGTCGCTCATGCTCCACATGATGGCAAGAGAAATTGGAAGCTGGAGCAGCTCCAGCTACGAGCGCCGAGCGAAAACGAGGCCATCGTTGAAATGGTTGCTTCGGGAGTCTGCCATACTGATCTGGGCTGCGGAACGGACCCTGATGGCACTCCAGGATTTCCTGTTCCTCCCTACCCGCGCGTATTGGGCCATGAAGGTAGGTTATATGTATTCCCTGCTCAGACAAGGTCTAATCATACTAGGGGCGGGCTACGTTCGAGCCGTCGGCTCAAAGGTCACAAAGGTCAAGCCTGGAGATGCCGTTCTCCTCTCCTTTGCGTTCTGCACCCAGTGTCACAACTGCAAATTCGGCGCTCCTGGCTACTGTCACGAATTCACCGCTCTCAACTTCTCAGGCTCTGGGGAAGCCTTTCAAATTTCGAAACCTGCCTTCCAGAAAGTAGGGGGTTCTTTCTTTGGCCAGTCGAGCTTTGCGAAGCTCACACGGGTCCAAGAGACATCTCTTGTGAATGTCACGGACTTGATCACGCATCCAGAGGATTTGAAGCTGTTTGCACCTTTGGGCTGTGGTATACAAGTAAGCTCATTGGAAGATGAGATGCGTTAAAGAGAACTGACATAGATTGATAGACTGGCGCAGGTACTGTGACTGAACTGGCTGCCGCAAAACCGGGTGACAAGGTTGCCATTATGGGTTTGGGGGGCGTTGGTCTGGCGGCCATTATGGTATATTCATCCACTTCCCCATCAGGACGAGAAGACTAAGTTGGGATAGGGTGCGAGACTCAGAGGCTGCAAAACCATCATCGGCATTGATAAAGTCCCCGCCCGAATCGAAATGGCAAAACGACTGGGAGCAACCGATGGCATAGACACATCATCGGTCGCCAATCTCGGCGATGAAGTGCGAAGGATTACAGATGGCTCTGGCAGTACAATCACCGTTGATGCAACTGGCGTAATGCCGTTGATCCAGCAGGGTCTTGACTTCACCGCCAATCAGGGTAAGATGGTTCTTCTCGGCGTTGCGCCAATGACAGCTGGCTTGGAGATCTCGGTTGTCCCCTACATGGTCGTAAGTTTCCTCGAGCCCGCTACTGAGATTCATGGCTTACGCTCCAGCAGACAGGCAAGCAGCTTATTGGCAGTATGGAAGGCGGTGTGCTTCCTGAGGATGTGAGTCTCTAGCCGTTCGTGGCGACGATCAGCAACTGACACTTGAGGCAGTACATCCCTCGCATGATACGATGGTTCCAGAAAGGACAGTTTCCGATAGAGCGCCTTATCAAGTTTTACCCTGTAAGTCAAAGTAAACGCACCCATGGTTACACTTTCAAAAGGCTAATCTATCGCAGGTTGGGGAGTTTCAAAAGGCTATTCATGATATGGAGAATGGATCTACGATCAAACCTGTGCTGATCTGGTGAAATGTCTGTATTAGAGATATTTGTGGATATTTTGGGAGGCGTTAATTATATCTCACTTGCAACTAGTATTGTACAACTCACTGTTTGTCAGGTGCATCATTCTGTTTCTAGCCATGTTGTATAACATAATTACTCTCTTTCAGAATATCGTCCTCTATGATCTATTCTATCGCGTCCTTCCATCTGCGTTGCTAGCCTAAACTCTCAAGCTACTGTTATCAACTATGTATGTAGTCTAGGTTGTTCAGTTCAAGCACATGTCCGAGTCATCATTTTGTGCTACAGAGCTTCTATCACAAAAGATTACTACCCCAGATCGCAAAACCTGGGGAAGCGATTGAACTCTGGGGCATGGCAATGCACGACCAATCCACGGTCCGTAACTTCGGATATCTGATCAACGGATCCCTGCTCATCCTGGGGAAATAGTACATGCTACCCCGCGTTCCCCGCGTAAGATACAAACCAAGAAGTATCGGTCCGGACGCTAATGCGGTCCATTGCATGAAGCTCTTTGTCCGGCATCGCGACGGGTTCTCCAATCCGATCCGTGCTGTACCGAAACAGGACCGAAATGCCGTATCAACACATGCCAAACAGGACAGTACATGGCTCACGGATAACATGTTATGTGTGTTCAGACTGGCCGGTGGACCAGGAAAATCACATATCCTTAGCATAAAGCCTTCCAACCCATTCAATTATGACACATGCTCTCACAATCCACCCCCTCGAGTAGCAAAAGCATAGCCACAAACATCCGTCTCCATCACCATGACAAAGCCTTCGAGTAACAGCAGTGATCCCGAAGTGGGCCATCATGAAGCTCTTCATGCTATCCGATCAGCAGCTAGTATTTCCATGAGCCCCGAGCTCTTTGAGAAGCTCTACCTCGCGCCCCCTAACGCTGTCAAGGGGGATCTGAGAAAGACGTTTGGTAATCCGACACCTCTGTTAGTTCACCTCATCGAGGACTAGACGACGAACACAGCTGATAAGGTGTAGAGCACTCGCCGGATTCTTGCTGGCCTTGATGCCTCTCTCGTGTGACTTGATGGGTTGGCGCGGTGCTAGCCACTTTGGAGCAGCCTCAATGTAGGTCAATCTTCCCTCTAAAGATTGTACTGGTCATGTTATACTGACACTGTAAAGCCCTGTCTACTTCTTCGAGGGTGGTGTCCTCATGGTCATCAGCGGGATCATGGAGTGGATCCTCGGTAACAGCTTTCCTTCTTGTGTCTTCACTAGTTTCGGGTTCTTTTATCTCTCCTTTGGTGGAATCCTTCATCCATCCTTCGCTGCATTTTCTTCCTATGCCCCGGCAGACGCAAAGTCACCTGCTGAGGGAATGGCCACCAGAGGTTTCAATGCTAGCTTGGGTAAGTCTTTCTGACCTTTACGTCTCATCTAGCCCCCCTTTACAAGGCACTGACATATATGGGGAAGGCTTCTTCTTGCTGGCCATGACAATACTGTCGATCATATACCTCATCTGCGCCTTACGTACGAATGTCGTCTTCGTTGTCATCTTTGCTACCCTTGTCCCAGCTCTTCTATGCCTCCTGGGAGCGTTCTGGGCTTGGGCCGATGACTATACTGGGAACACATTGTTGGCTCAAAGGCTATGCGTGGTGAGTTTTTTAATAGAATACCACTTCACCTAGTTTGTATTTAACAACTCGTCACAGGGTGCCGGCGCGCTACTTTTTGTGACATCGTTTGCCGGATGGTATATCCTCCTCGCTATCTTACTTGCTATCGTCGACTTTCCGATTCAGATCCCTGTCGGTGATCTGTCATCCGTGATCAAGGGGAAGAGCGCGAGAGAGATGCGTCTGGAAAAAGAAAGAGATAGCAGGAGTATTAGCCGTATTCCAACCAACGACATGGTGCCAGCATTCGCCAGCATCGGTTCCCGGTTCTGGACACAAATAAGATGATGGAAAGAAAGGACTGGACTGAATTCATTACCACAGGGCAAACTATAGGAATCACTATTGGATCGTAGTTAATTAATACCCTGTGGGCAACCAATCGTGTTGTACGGCGTGGGAGATGGAAAAGTCTCATTGTTTTACAGTTACACGTGGGCAATCGGATGCAAGGATTTTACATACATCAATGGAACTTAGTTCGAGTCTGTGACTACCCTCTTATACATACTTGCCCTAAGAAAACGAAACCACTAGCTCACACCATTCCTTTAACAAGACACTTCTGGCTTTACTAATAAAACACCACGAAACCAACCTGCACTAAGTACATATAGAACTAGATTCCATACATGACAGTATATCGTAATATGTTTATGAGTCTCTTCAATCGACTTTTCCACTGCAATGCTAGCATATCAAACCGTCGGATCAGCTCATAACATAAGATCTCATGGTGTGCCGCGCTCCATTTATCCCTTCAACTCCAGACAAGTCAAACGACCTTGGTGTCATGTTCACGTCAAAGTTGAAGAATGAAGGCGAGTTCATGTTGACGGAAAATTGAGCATCGCCGGGACTGATTGATCTTTTTCTTGAGCTGCCGCACATGGAGCCGTAATCTACCATGGACCACAGAACAGTTTCCAGATCAGGCGATATGTCGAAGACGGCATATGGATCGATCATCTTTTCAAAGTCTTGGGAATGGGTATCGAAGTTGAGGAGTTGAGTGTGCTACAAGAGTCAGTCATGGTTGCATGCTTTGACCAGGCGTGATACTTACCATCTTGGCCGCGTGGTCCCAGAAATGGCCCATCTTGTCCAAGATCTCCAGCGAGTGCTGGCCAGATTCTAGAAGCTGCTGAGATGGAACTTGTCCCATGCTTTCTTTCCCGTGGATAAACATTGAGAGAACACTACCAGCAACACAAGTCGAGTAAGCGTAGAATGAAGCATCGACATGGCAGCCCGCCTCTTGCGCACGGTACAACAGAGATGGGATCTTGGAAGCGTGATCACAGCATGCTTCATAAGTCCGCGATAAGAAACTCGCTGGTGCTTTGACCTTTAGATTCTGCAAACGCAGTGCCAGGAGGAACGGGTGGCCGATGAGACAGTGGCAGAGGTGGAAGACGATACGGGCAAATACGGCGTGTCCAACAACCTGATGATCCGGCGTTCCAGTGGGGAGTTTGTTCTGAGATATGATGTCCTCTATGGGGACTTCTTCGACCTGCAGATGCTGCTCGATTAACAGGAGGAAGGAGTTTATAGCTGCAAACTCTGATCGCGAGTCCCAGGGTAAAGTGTCGTCTGTCTCACGTTGATGAAGGACGTATCTGGCACATCGTCCCAGAGCTGAAGCGACGAGAATGGCGAGCGTAAAATATCCCCAGATCTCACCAAGATCGGCGTCCCAGTTCAGAAGTCGATGGAGCGTGGGGGTTTGCTTCCAAGTACCAGTCCTGAACACTTCCTCTTCGCAGGGCAATTGTACGTGGCAGTCCTCGTCGGCGATAGCTGGTGGACGCGCTCTCCCGCATGATACGAGTTTATCGAGAAGGTAGACAGACCAAAAAACGCGCCTCCGCTCTTCTTGTTCGACGATAGGGAGCATGGGATTCGGTTCGTTCATGAGCTGCAGGTCTTGGCAGATGCGAACTGCAAGGCCAATCTTTAACCACCCGGAGCTTGTTCGACCGGCTTATCAAGCATCAGCCAAGGTTTGCTTTTTTGGAATGCCTTCGGACTCACCGGTAAAGTCGATAATGGCTAGAATGTTTGTAGTCTGCGCCACGTGGAAATTGGGCTCATTCTCAACAGTTAAATGGTCGCTCAGCACGCACAACCAAGCTTGTCTCGCATATCCCTCCATCGCGTCGTGGGTGCGGCCTGAGAAGTATTCGTGATCCGAGAATCGCACTGAAGACGCCAAGATGGCAAATATGAGACACTTTGGTAGGAGCATGAAGCTGAACAGCTGTCTATAGTGCTCTTCTTGGAAGTAGGCGTACGGTTGGTTGTGGACATGGGTGAAATAGGTGTCGACGAGATGCTGCACTACATCGTCTGGTGGCATCGTGCTAAAGGGCCTGCTTTATGGTCAACGACTGCGATGGGTTATTGGGGAGTATGTTTATGAGGACGTACGACTCGGTTTGATCTGGGGATGAAGATACTGCGTTTGAGAGCCGACGCTGACCGTCTGAGCCATTATCTAAGTATGTTGTTGAACGAGGCTGGGTCGGTGAAGCAGGTATGTCGCATTGTTGCGTCTGAAATGGTTGGTTGAAGTCAAACCTGCAGATTATCACACTTGGTGAGCAAGTTCTTT
This sequence comes from Fusarium coicis, assembly GCA_013781345.1. Taxonomy (NCBI): domain Eukaryota; kingdom Fungi; phylum Ascomycota; class Sordariomycetes; order Hypocreales; family Nectriaceae; genus Fusarium; species Fusarium coicis. Next base: position 1,056 of record JAAOAJ010000077.1, on the reverse strand, counting down.
TGTAACCATACGTCGCGTAGCCGCGCGTACCTTTGTTCCTGGCCTTCCTGCTCACTCAACTTGGCTAATTGGGCTTCAATCGTGCTCAATCTCTGCAAGAGGTCCGGCTATCATCAAGTCAGTCATGGTATAGTGACGTGACAATCGGTCCAAGCAATGTAGGCCATACATGACCAAACTGGGGAGCCAGCGCTGCAAGCGGGTTTACAGTCACAGAAGCCATGGTCGCTGAGTATGCCTCGTACTGGCACGCGCGATTGACACGTCGGCAATTGTTGCATCGCGGCTTATCTCCCGAACATTTCGTTTTCCTCTGTCTGTGATTTGTCTCTACATCAGTATCGCGATCAGACGGTCGTGGAGGTGAGAGACTAGGTGGTGTAACATGACGGAACGGGAGATCCACAGAAGCTGATGATGTTGGAGAGGACTGGGACCCATACCGACAGCTGGTGCAGGCCTGCCGAATACGGCGTATACCGCTACTGGCCGTAGGGGCATGAGTCTGCGAGGGAGCCTGCGGCTCGACGCTGGACGATGTTGCTGCTGACATTTCTTCCAGGAAAAGGCAGGATGCGGTCCGAATTGCGGGATGAGAAGGAAGTCTAGGAAGATATCCAGTCTTGGTTTGCCCTACCTACGTAGCTTCCGCCCTGCGCTATCTGCCGGGTTGCCCGTGACACGGAACTTGGCCTGGGGGGATCGTCCATCAGAGAGCGGGGTAAGGAGCTCACTAACTCGTTAGGTTTACTACGTTGGCGCTCTGCTGTTGCTTGCATTTGCTTTGCTCAATCCTAGTGGAGACTTACCCCGGGATTACGGGGTCGCTAAGATAGAATAGGGAATAAGTTCAATGGCTGGAAGTTTATTGCCCTTGAAGTGCAACGTTGACGTTGCAGCAACCCCGCATGCATTGTTGGAATCAGGACTTGAGATCTCTGGATATCACAGGCTCAGGGTGAGCTTTTCTCTAGATATTTATTAAGTATCTACTAAATTGCTAGAATAAATAAATCTACCTTTAGATATAAGGTCTCTACCTAGGATGGACTTTTC